>CAUYLG010054057.1:0-39362 GCA_963573385.1 Cacajao melanocephalus | reverse complement strand
TAAAAGAGGTTTTTAATACCCATTTTTAGACTGCATTCTAGCCTGGGCAATAGAACAAGAATCCCATTCTCTCTCCCTCTTTCTCTTCCTCTTTCTTTCTCTCTTACATTCTTTTTTTTCTTCTTTCTTTCACTCTTTCTTCTTTTCTTTTTCTTTCTTTCAAAAAAAGAAAAAAATAATAACAGGATTTTTGTGTTCATGTGTATAATTAACTATGATGACCCTAATGTTAAGAAAAAAATTACAGGAGACCAGAAAAATTAGGAGGGGGGAGAAAGTAGGAGGAGAGAAGTGTCTAGCCCTACCAGATAGGTCATTTCAAAGAGGGCTTGGGGGTTGTGAAATGAAGAGGTCTTAACAGTATGACCAAAGACTCAAGTTCTCAACAGTTCCATGTTTTCTTCAGGAGATATGACTCAGACACTCATAAGCATAACATGATAGTCCATGATTGCTGATGTGGGGAAAGTAAATAAATGTCTCAAAAGTTTAACCAAACTTTCTCTTCTCTGGAAAAAAAATTATGAAACTACAATGATCACAATGGTAAGATATGCTCACGAAGAGTCAGATTAAAGACACAGAGTGTATTACATGATAAAGGTACCAGTTCAAATCAATAGGGAAAAAAACCATCTGGAAATGACTAGATATTTGGGAAAAAGAGTGGGTTTCCAATTTATATCTTACATTGAAATACATCTCATTAGAATAACTAACAATGAAAAAATAAAATTATAAAGATATAACATTTCACCTTCATTTGTAAAATTTTAAAAACTGATAGTGAAAAGACACACATTATGAAACAAGGGTGAAAAAGATATGCAATGAATCAAAGAGGTTTAACAACTTAATACTTCATTATTCACAGTTCTGAAATAAGAGAAAAATAAAAGAAAGGAAATTAAAGACATTAAAAAAACAAACATTTGGGAGCTGGAGAGATTTACATATTCAGATTAAAAGGGGCCAACGGGCAGAATAAATGTAAAAAAAAAACTATACTGACAATAAAAGATATAGATAGCAGCTTAAAAGCTTTCAGAGAGGGGAAAAGCAGGTAATCTGCAAAAGAAAAATGATCTGACTGGCAATGCTATTCTCATCAAGAACTGGTGAAAAACGAGGCAGTAATTAAAATGCTGGAAAGTAATTTGACCAGGAATTCTATACTCAGCAAACTATAATGTGTAAAGAAAATATAAAGGTATTTTCAGACAATGAGGTTTCCAAAGTTTTACTCCCCCTGAACCAATGCTAAGGCCCTTAAATTGATTGATTACTCCAGCCAACCCAAGGTAAAGGTCAAGAAGGAGGAGGAGACCACACGCTAGAAACGGTGGAACTAACCCCGGTCAAATAACATCATTAAGAAAAAACAATACTGATAAACTTTAATCACAGAAAGTAGTACGCCCAAACTCGCAGATGAAATCTGCGTTCTAAAGTAAAAAGTATTCAGGAAAAATAATACAACAGATTCTAAGCAACGGATGAAGACCTGAGGAGTCTGGCAGCGCTAATGGCATGTTAAATGCCATTTCTATGGTTTTCACAGTAGAAAAAAAAAGTAACTGGAAAGTTCAGGGGAAAACAAACAATGTATAACATCATGCGTCAAATGAAGCAAAAGAGCTCAATTTTGAGCAGTATGTGGAATATATGAAAAGGTAAACCATATAATCTGAATCAAAGAATATTCTTTGCATAGTTCATGATGTTGGACACAGATTCAGAGAAAGAAATCTAACCGTAGCACTCTACTTGGTTATAAAGTGAAAGATTTCTATATAATCATATTGAGGTAAATACTACTACGTTCAACTATTAAAATCTATCTATAGTTAAAACATAGGAGGATTTAAATATGGTTACAGAGCAGAATGCAAATGTTATCAATACTTAACAATATAAAAAGTAATTATATCTATAACATTTTGTGGAAGAGTGGGTAAGACTTGAAAGGAAGAATGGGACCTATTATCACTGTCTAACATAGTGAGGAATCAGGAATACTAGTGAAAGTTGATGTGGTAGAAAATGAAGATATGAATATCTTAAAAGTAGAAAGACAGTAACAAAAGCTAAAGAAATGGAGAATAAAAGGATGGTGAGATGCTGATTAAACATGGTAACAAAATTAAGAAACAGTATCAGAAATTTTCAAAAATGGAATTAGAATGCTCAGATTTAATAATCTTCAAGTCCGGTAGCTATTAATAGAAGCAATTGTTCTATTTCTCAAATGCTCCTATTATTTACTAAGGTATGTATATATTTCAGGTTAATATTGGGGAGGGTTATTACAGATATTTGGTTTTTAGAAAAATCTTCTGAGGGACTGAGTAACTTGTTTTGGAAATCCTGTAAGACATAACAGTTTTTTAAGTGTTTAATGTATTTCAAAGTGTGGTGCCCTAATTTCCATTTTCTTGGTTTCAGTTCCAGAAATATTGGCAGAAAAAGTAAAAAGCTGACAGCTGGGTATAAGATATTACAAGATGACTCTAATTATCTAAAATGTTTCTTTTGAAAGAACAGTTGCTACTAAATATTTCATCTCTAACATTTGGTTTAAACTGTGGCTACATGTATCCTATGGCATACTGGATCTGAATACTGCAGCTGGTCGTTGATTTCCATCAACACCTTAAGAGTGAAGTCTACAGTAACGCTAAGCACATCTAAACTTTGGAAACTGAAACCCATTTGAATACCTACACATATAAAACTGTTTGCCTTAATTGTTGCAGAATAAAATGTTTCATACATAAATATCGGCTCAATTTAATTAAGTAAGTATTTGTAGACATCCCATGAGGCACTATAACATGCTTTGGGCAAGAGGAACAAAGAAGCATTACAAAGCAGGGTAAAGAAGGTTAGACGTGAAAGTAAGAGACAAATGGCTTAATATCCAACAATCTGTTCCTACCCTAGAGGAAGAGGCATTATTTTATTTTTATTAAGTGTGAATGTGACGTAAAAGTTTATTGAAACACCTTTACCCATATCATGATAAAACATAAACTAATATGTGAGCTGTATGGGTAGAAAATGGAGGGGGTAATTTTACAGTTATTCTCTTATCTTTTCTGTAAAGACCAAAACCAGAAAAGCAGCCAGATTTCTTAAATGTAAGTCTTGAGTCTACACTTATAACTGGGTAACTATTAGCAAATACTTAATTTCTCAAGACATATTTTTCCTCACTGAAAACGGGACTAATTACTCCTTGCCTTCTTTATTGGATTGTTAATGATCTGACAAATATTTACTATGCAATTATTTTGTGCCAGGCTTTTACTATAAGATAAATAAAAGATCTAAAATACAGCATCCCTGACCTCAAGCAGCTCACGGTCTAGTGAGGAAGGTATGTAAATAAGTGTAATTTAGTATATGTGTGTTGTAATAAATAGAGGCTATGGAAATACAGAGGAGGGAGAGATAGATTCTGTCTAGGAGAGTGAGTCTGGGAATACTTCTCACAGATTACATATAAAATGAAGATAGTGCACTAAGATCAAGAAGTTACTGGGTAGGAGAAGCCAGAGGAAAAAAAGGTGCTAAACCAAAGAACAGCATGAACACAGGAACAGGGGTCCAAAAAGGCCTATTGGGCAGCGCAGAGTGATGAAACTGTAAGATGCTCATGAGAGAAAATGAGCACAGAGAAGAAGGCAGATGCCAAACTGAGAATTACAGTAAATTCACGAGACTGCACGTTATCACAAGGTCTGTGTTCTTCAACATCTTGTCCTGGGATCCCATGCATAAAGAGGATGAGAGGGAAGGCTTATTAAAATTCAGGTTCAGGCTCAGCACAGCGGCTCCTGCCTGTGATCCTAACACTCTGGGAGGTGGAGGTGGGAGAACTACTTAAGCCCAGAAGTTCAAGGCTGCAGTGAGTTACGATCAGCCACTGCACTCCAGTCTGGGTGACACAGTGAGACTGTTTCAAAAAATAAAAATAAAATTTGAGTTCACAGTACTGTGGATCCACTGAACCAAAATGTCTAAGGTCTGGATAATTTGCATATTAACAAGTTCCCTAGGCGATCTTTTTTTCTTTTGAGACAGAGTCTCACTCTGTCGCCACGCCAGAGTGCAGTAGCACGATCTCTGCTCACTGCAACCTCTGCCTCCCGGGTTCAAGTAATTCTCCTGCCTCAGCCTCCCGAGTAGCTGAGATTACAGGTGTGCAGCACCACGCCCAGCTAATTTTTGTATTTTTAGTAGAGATGAGGTTTCAGCATGTTGCTCAGGCTGGTATCAAACTCCTGACCTTGTGATCTGCCTGACTTGGTCTCCCAAAGTGCTGGGATTACAGGCATGAGCCACCACGCCCAGCTCCCTAGGTGATCTTACACAACCCAAGTTTGAGAAGCATCAATATAGGTCATAAGGAATTACTAAGCTTTAAGCAGATCGATTTCGTACTTTAGGGTGATTATCTTAATAGCCATGTGAAAGCCCATCTCTTCCATACAATGTATTTATAATGGCACACACACACACACACAATTGTGCTATTTACCTGATAATTTTTGCAGCAGTGTAGAAAGTAAAAGAGGACAGTAGAAAAGTAGAGGGACAGATAGTGATACTAAAGTGAAATGGGAAAGGAATAAATGAACGCACTCATTATGAGAAAAGATGGGGCTAAAATCCAGAGACATTTCTAAGAAAGAAATGGTAATCAGCTGTATTTGGCAGGTCAGAAAGGACAGAATCAAGGTTAGCAGAAATTTCTTTTTTATTGAGATGGAGTTTCATTTTTGTCGCCCAGGCTGGAGTGCAGTGGTGCGATCTTGGCTCACTGCAACCTCTGCCTCCTGGGTTCAAGCAATTCTCCTGCTTCAATCTCCCGAGCAGCCGGGATTACGGGTGCCCACCGTCAGGCCCAGCTAATTTTGTACTTTTATTAGAGATGGGGTTTTGCCATGTTGGTCAGGTGTGTCTTGAACTCCTGACCTCAGGTGATCCTCCTGCCTTGGCCTCCCAAAATGCTGGAATTATAGGCGTGAGCCATTGCACCTGCCGGTTAGCAGAAATTTCTAACTTAGGCAAGTAATGATGTTATTAGAACAAAAAAGGAACTCATAAAACAGAGATGTGAAAACATTCTGAAAACAAAATCTAAGTGTAAGGTATTAATCAGTTTCCTTTCTAGAGTGCCTCCCACACTTTTCCTTTTCTTAACTTAGATCAGGATTGTATTCATATTTCTTTCCATGTAAATGTAACTCATGTTTATTATAGAAACGGATTCACTTAAGCACTGACTGAAATGTCTATTAGGGCTCTGGGGCTGTGCTCTGTAATACTGGAAATACAGTGGTGCACAGATGAATGATGAAACAAAAAGAAAACGTACTAAGACACCATATTAGCATCTTTTATGTATTCTCTTATAGCTTTTTTAGTCTACGCATATGTTTGGTTTATTTCTTTGTTTTCCATAGTTTTGTACACTTGTACTCATATAGTAGACATAATTTTGTATCATTATAAAAACATTTCTGCAAATTACTGTAAACTCTTCATAAACACATTTTCTATGACAACCTATTTCCATGGGAGATGTAACACAGTTTACTTGTTAAATACATAAGTTGTGGTAAATTATTATATCTAATGCTGCAAAGAGAATTATTGGGTCAAATGGTATGTGAATTTTAAAGGCATGCAAATTTTTCACGTGCTTTCCAAAAGGGTTAAACCAATTTAGACTGCCAATGGAAATAAATGGATAATCACATTTGATGGCACCCTCACCAGCAAAACATCATTAAAAAAAATACTTTTGCTAACTCAAAAAGTAAAAAAAAATCACATCAATATATATTAAAATTTCACTTCTTCAGTTACCTGTCAGGGAAAAATATTTCCCTTACGCTTGTACCTGTATTTCCTCTTTAGTAAATGAGCCCAACTTCTCAAATTCTTTGCTTATTCGTCCATATACAAATACTTGAAAGTATTTGTAGTAAAAATTTAAAGACAAATACCTGTCTATTGAATTTTTGCAGAACTCTAATCCTGGTCTCTACATCTTTTAATTTGTTCACTTGTATGGGGGTTTGGGGGAGAGGAGGTGAGAGAAAGAGTTTTGTTTTGTTTTTTAATTTTTTTAAAGAGATGGAGTCTTGCTAGCAGACTGCATTTGAACTCCTGGGCTCAAGCAATCTTCCTGCCTCAGTCTCCTGAGCAGCTTGGATTACAGGGGTGCATTGCTATGCCCCAATATTTTATTTGAGAGTCAAATGAATGATCTTTCCCCTTTTAAGTACTTACAATTCTTGAAGGTTTGGAAAGTATTTCCCCATTCATATAAATATCTTTTAAAACAACACTAAGCATAACAATATTTACTCTTTTTCAACTAACTCTTCAACTTACCTAGACTTTATTTTGGTAAGTAAGATGAAATAAAGATTCAAATACTGTTTTCCTAAGTATTTAATACTCTCAAAACCATTAATTAAGTCTTCCTTTTTCTCCTAATTTCTGATGACTCTTTTATCATATTTAGAGTGTTTCTAGGATCTCTATTCCCTTTTCCCAATTTTGCTATCAATGCTTATGCCAGTATTCAACTATTTTTTTGATGCTAATTGTATGTTTTGATATCTAATAAGCTACAGGGTTCACTCTCTGTCCTTCATTTTCCACTTAAAAGATACCTCACTTTTATCTGTTTATAGTTTCTCAAACAAAATTTAAAATTACCTTGCTAACTTCTCAAACACATTAAAAAAAAAAAAAGACTTAGTCTAACCTATAATTTAAGGACAGAAACGAGTATCTGTAGTTGTTGGACTTCCCATTGAGGAACATGATATTCCTTTCCCTGTACCTTCCAACATCCCAGTTGATTTTTAGGTTTCTTCACATGGGCTCATTTATAATTTTATATTTTCTGTTACTGTTCTGAACTTTTTTCCTATTTTCTAAACAATTACTGCTATCACAAGGAAGAACTCTTGATTTTTAAACATTTGCCTTACATCTATTTACTTTATCATTCTTATTCATTATAATAATTTCTCAGTTGACTCATGGTTTTCCTAGGAATAAATTCCTATCATACCAGGCTGAGTATGACATTATATCTAACTTAGGCATGCAAGGCCACCTCTTTGGGAGGCCGAGGTAGGCGGATTACTCGAGCCCAGGAGTTCATGACCAGCCTGGGCAACATGACGAAATCCCGTCTCTACCAAAAATATGACAAATTACCTGGGTGTGGCAGAGTGTGACTGTGATCCCAGCTACTCAGGGGGCTGAGGTGGAAGGATCGCTTGAGGCTAGCAGGTTGAGGCTGCACTGAGCTGTGATTGCGTCACTACACTTCCCACCTGGGTAATCCCAGCACCCTGGGAGGCCAAGGTAGGAGGATTGCTTGAGCCCAGGAGTTTGAGACCAGCCTTGGTAACAGAGTAAAACCTTATCTCTACAAAAAAACTTAAAAATTTAGCTGGGCATGGTGGTGTGTGCCTATAGTCCCAGCTACATGGGAGATGCTGAGGCTGAATTGAGCTGTGATCTGTACTCCAGCCTGGGCAACAGATACAGACCCTGTGTCAAAGCAAAAACAAAATCCAAAAATGGGAATTATGCAGCTTTTTTCAGTATTTGTTCCTCTTCTTTCTAATTCAACTTACTGCACTGGTGCAAACAAACTTTAAGAATACAGAACCCAAAACACCAACTCCAAACATAGAAGCAAAATTAATTCAACAGTATGTTATGTGTATAATTTCTACTTGTAGAAATTATAAAATGCAAAGATGGCTTAATGTGACCACAAGAAACTATCACCTGTGCATGTGTATTCTCTTTGATACATGTGTGTACACATACACATAAACCCACACTGTTTTAAATACATGTATTTTAAATATTGCATCTATAACTGTTTTAGATTGCTGCATGTTTTATACAGAGATAAAATATGTATTTCTGTACAAGGTGTTACATAAAAACTACATACATTGCACTTTATGAGTAATTAAAGAGTTTTTCAAGAAAAACATTGACTCTGTACAATCACAGGGTATGTTTGTGTTGTTTACCATTATATGCCCAGGGTGTACCACGTTGTCAATTATAGGGTATAATGAATAAACACAAAATGATGTTTAATCACTCAGCTTATTTTTAAAATATAAATATACATATGGTAATCATATTTTCTCAGCCCAAATCTTGAAGGCACTTTTGAAAAATCTGTTTCATTCCCCAGATGAATTACTTGAGTCATATTAGAACAATATGTAAGTAGAACATTTGAAATTACAACCATCTCACAACATCTGGTCCTGTGACCACTGAACTTCTTGTTATTTATTTATTTATTTATTTATTATTTTTCTGAAACAGAGTCTCATTCTGTCTCCCAGGCTGGAATGCAGTGGCGTGATCTCTGCTCACTGCAACCTCTACCTCCCAGGTTCAAGCGATTCTCCTGCCTCAGCCTCCCGAGTAGCTGGGATTACTGGCACGTGCCACCACGCCCAGCTAATTTTTTTGTATTTTTAGTAGAGATGGGGTTTCAGCATGTTGGCGTGGCTGGTCTCGAACTCCTGACCTCAAGTGATCTGTCCCCTTGGCCTCCCACTGTGTTGGGATTACAGGTGTGAGCCACCAGGCCCAGCACTTCCAGTTATTTACATTTCTTTCTCCTATCTGTTCTTTCTATGTCTTTGGATTTGCTAAAGGAAATTCAATGATGCTAGGGAGAATTTATTTTATAAAAACACTGAGTAGGTTTCTGTTACCCCCTTTGCCTAGAGACAAGAAGATAGAAAACGTAAAGACGATGATAAATCTATGTGTTACTTTCATCTCCTTACAGAATCATCATTCCCTTTGTGCAAACACCCAATTTTTGTCCTATCTGCTCTGTGTGGAGAAGCAGCACTTTCCCTAAGGCCTTGCAATCAGAAGTGTACCCTGAGCCTCCTGTGCCATTCTTGCTAGCTGGCCAGAAGTCACTGCCAAGAAGACTTATCTCTCTTACACTGGGGAAGAAGGGAAGGTCTGATGCAATGAAATGGGACATCTGCTTATAATTCTAGACCTGAACCACAAGAGTAATTTGTCTACTCACTATGTGACACTAAGCAAACCACTCATGATTCATGAGCCTGAAAAGTGGGTACTAAATAGCTACTAACTGAAAGAGTATTTCTAAGGTGCCATGTTCTATAAAGGAGCATGAACAAACAAACATAGTCTGTGATTGTAAAGAACCATCATTTTCCTTGAAAAATCTCAAGTCATCCATTAAGTACAATGTATATGGTTTTTGTGCACCACATTGTATAAAACTGTACAAAGAGAACACATGACAGTTTGTTGTCGCCGTTATCTGCAGGCCACACTGGAGACCAACACAATTGCCTAGCAAGCCCAAACGGCAGTTTCTCTTCCAGCACAGGATCAAACTGCTGTTTCTCTGGCTGAGCACTACAGGCTGGGTACTGGAGGCTATGCTGTATGAACAGTACGTCTCACACGCAACACACCAAAATGTACGTACCTAGACCTAGACACTGACCAGCTGAAGGGATGGCAAATTCTTATCTGGAAGCACACCTCTACTCCAAAGCAGAAGCTCAGCAGTGAGATGTGACTGGTGATATTTAAACTAGTTCCAAGCTGCATAACAGTGTTTTGGTCAACTATGGACTACGTAGACAACAGTGGTCCCAGGAGATGAATGGAGCTGAAAAACTCATCGAGTGATGCCATAGCTGTCATAACATTGTAGAACAATTGCTTTCTTTTTAAAAAACAAAGTGTTGCCTAAGGGTGTAGTGTTCATCAAGTCTACAGCAGTGTGTAGTAATGTCCTGGGCCTTCACATTCTCTCACCGTTCACTCACCAACTCTCTCAGAGTAACTTCTAGTCCTACAAGCTTCGGTTGTGGTAAGTGCTTTATACATTCATACCATCTTTAAAATCTTTGACACCGTATTTTACTTTACCTTGTCTAAGTTTAGATATGTTTACATATACGAAGACCATTGTGTTACATTCGCCTATGGTATTCAGTATAGTAATATGCTGTACAGCCCAGATAGCCTAGATGCTTAGTAAACTACACCATCTAGATTTGTGTAAGTACACTCTATGATGTTTGCACAATGATGAAATCATCTAATGATGCATTTCTCAGAACATATTGATATTGTAAAGCTACACATGACTGTATTATTTTTGTCATGTTTTTATGTCTGACTGAGTAGGTACGGTTGATTACATGTAAAATAAATAAAATGATATTCCACTGTACTAATTAGATGTGGGACTTCAGTTTCTTAATCTTGGAAATGAAGTGATAACATGTATATCAAAGTGCTACTGTGAGGATGACGTGGGTCGGGGGGAGGGCAGCATAAACAAAGTCCATAATGTTCTCCCTCCTCTCCTCAGATTTATGATACTAAAGTTTGGGTTTGTGGGAACTGAAAATATACACATTTGTGTGTACATTTAGAAAAATCAAGAAAACTCCTTCCACAGGTTTCAACTATAATTCTTGATGATGTCATTTAAAAATGAGTAATTGACTATTGACTTCTATGCCTAAATTAGTCATAATCCCATAGTATGGAAACAAATTCTTAGTCAACACCAGGGTAATCCAGTGTCATGTTATTTTTTCATTGCATATATCACCCCCTAAAAGAGACTAAATTTATGCAGTTTTACATGTACAAAAAAGCTTGGAGTCATGCTTCATAAAAACCATTCTTTAAAAGCACATAACAATGGAAACAATTACAACAAAAATCACAGATAATTTCTGAACAAACGTCCATATATATTAACAACAATATGTGCAGTTTTAAAAAGTATGTAGATTTACTATTATCCTGGTGTATGAGAAATGCAGACCATGGGATCATCAACTTTAGAAAAGTAAGTTATCTTGCATGACCATCAAGAGCAGTCTAGCCAAAACTGCTAAAAAGCAAGAATAAAACACAAACATATATACATTTTCCATAAACTTAAATATGACTCAATAGTCTCTTTTATATAAAGTAGTAACAACAGTACTAAAACCAGGTAGATGATACCACAGAAACTTGTATCAGTGGCACCAGATAGCCATTTGGTAATTAAAGGCAAAGACTTAGAGAGTGAAACTGATGGAAATAATTAAAACACATGGTTGCTTTCCTTATTTTTACAAAAATGACTCGTAAAGTTTACACATGTTCACTGAGTGTCCCTAGTTAACAAACAGAATGATATAAAAAACAGTTAAATAGTACATTCACTAAAGACTTCATAGTGAGTAGAATGGACAAACAAGACACAAGCAGCTTGAAAACAGGATGTGAGAATTCTTTAAAAGCTTTGTAACCTAAGGACTATGTGACAACATGGCACAACTATTGTCTTTAGTGCAAGAAAAAAAGACAGGGAAAGGAAATATCTACCAGCACATAACAAATACGGCTTCAACAGTGGAGTGCTATGAAGATAAGTGCTGGGAATTCGAAGACTCCAGGAATGGACAGGGAAAATCAACCCACAGGAAGCAGAGACTAGATGTGAAAAATGTATATTCACTTACTTAATACGTTCTGTGCATTAATTCCCCATTCCTATTCAACTAAATGTCCATATGCTAACTTCTCTCAGGATTAGGTATGAAATAGCATTCAGATTCCTAGAACTAGAATGAAATTTTAAGTTTTAACAAATAAAAAGCAGGCAGTATGATAAAGAACTGAAAACTGCACTAAACGTGTTTGAAGGCAACCTTATTGTTCACTATCCAGAAATTGGATCCACTAGTAAATTCTTGGAAGGGACAGGATTCAATTCACTTCATAATGTTAAAGCCCCCAAATAAATGGATGAATATAAATGGTTCTTACTCTCAAGGAGTTCACAGACACTTATTGAGTGCTTACTATGCATATGGCACATTATTATTCATTTAATCCTCATTATAATATTGTGATGTAGGTAGTTATTACCCCTCATTTACAAATGAAGAAATATGTATTACCCAGAGAATATTTAACAGGTTAAATAACTTGCCCAAAGTTACAAAACTAGTAATCTTGAGTTTGCCTCCAGAGAACATGCTCTTAATTATTATGAGACATATCCAGAAAAGGAAAGGAAAATTTAGGAAGTGTAAGTACACTGACCACATTTTGTGGATTACCTAAGACTATCCTGACTACAAATACTCCATCCCATTGTCAGATTATGCGCCTCAATTTTGACTGGTTAAAAAAAAATTAGTTTTAGAGTAAACAAACATGTCTGATATTGACACTAAACAAACAAAAAAGATCATAGCATGATACATTAGCTGTGCTCTGGCAGTTATACACTGGTAGATTTACTCAAAATGATTTTGAAGAACTCTGGAGTCTCATAATCACTAAGAAATGTGAAAGCTGGTCATTTCTAGTGAAGGAAAAAAACAAGTCTCTACACTGTAAAATTACTAATATAGTAAACTGTTTTGAGTTTTACTATTACTGTTATTATCAAGACAAGTATAGAAACTGCTTTGAAAAAGTCATGTTCAACTTTTACAACTGGTATATAGTTAGAAAAAAAGAATACAAATATGACTTTCATAAATACCATAAGACGCTGCCTATCATGGTTTCAATTGTAAATTAGAGTAGCCATTAGATTTTAAGGAAAGCTTCATAAGGCATATAACTTTAACATGATGTTAATATGCACTGATACTTATTTGTATAAAAGTTAGGGTTCCAAAATGTAATTATTTCCTTTCCCTGCTGTTATGTATGACTTCATTTCAGATTGGAGTTTATAAGTAGCGTCTAATTTCAATATTTTTTCCATACATTTTCCCATTAATCCTGCTTTGAATTTGGTGACATATTCCATAAATCTACACTCACAAAACAGTGGCTGACTTAGCAAAAAATTCCAAGGATTTTACCTTGCCAAAGACGTTAACCTCCTAAGAAAAAAATACAGTTCAGTCACCGTGGGGCCAAAGGCAGTCAGTTGTTTTGAAATACAACACAATACCTTCAGGCCTAGACCTGCAATAAGTCCATCATGAAAAAGAACTTGGAAAAGCAAGATGTCTCAAAGAAAAACAAGCCATAGAAATGTGCTTAGCTTGTTGAAAAATGAGTACATCCTCAAAATAACTCTAAATAATATCTCATGACCTGAGCATTGTGCTGGTCAAAGAATATTCTAAAGTTGAAGGTAATTTGAGTATTAACAGAAACAATAAATCAATAGCATAAACATCATTGCTTTCTATCAAGGTCAATTTCTGTCATCTGCTCACGTTTGTCTGCACCACTGAGGACAGACCTAGAACAAAAGAGGCTCACCATGCCTACAGATTTATGTTTCTAAGATTAGAACACATTTTCTGAAAACCATCTAGAGGGATGCGTTACCAAGGGCAATTATGGAACATACTTTCCTAGAAGTCTTTAACAAGTAAGGATGATGGCCAGTAGCTATTAAGGGTGCTGTGACAAGTCTGCTGGCCTTTATAACCCTGGCAACTGGTGTGCAGTACATGACCTACTCTCAGTATCTGGCAGTCATTTAATTGTTCCCAGTGCCAGTAACCAAAATGACCACACCTGTAGCAACTTATTCTCCAAAGTCACTGATGGTTTCAGAAAGAGGGGAGAAATCCTTCCACTCCATTCTTTTCCAATGGCAGCTTTTCTCTGCCACAGAATTTCAAACAACGGCCTTTAAAATATGTGCAAATTTATAAAAAGGCAGGCAAAATGATCTTAGCTTCTGAATATACAACAAACTGAGATAGACTGTCTTCCCTCTAGGGAGTGATTTACTTACTCTTCCCTGAAATAAAAAATAAACTTTAACATACTAGGAATCTCAGCATTTAGGAATTGCAAAGAACCTCAGAAATCTTGCAGGTGAAGAAACAAGCTCTGAAAGGCCAAGACCTTAGGCCAAACAGCTAGTTAACAGATGAATGTAGAAACCGTGTTTTCTGATTCATGATCTAATGTGTTTTTCACCACAGCACACAGCCTGTCTGTAACCTATCAATCTTTGCCAAAATGTCTCCCATATCAACAGAAATAGGCAACTAGTTAATAAGTTACAGAAAAGTGTTTCTTATATACAGTTATCCCTTGGTATTGATGGGAGATTGTGTCTAGGACCTCTGTGGATACCAAAATCCATAGGTGCTCAAGTCCTTTATATATAAAGGGGTAGTAGATGCATATAACATACTCTTGTATATTTTATGCCATCTCCAGATTACTAACAATACCTAATATGATGTAAATGTTATGTAAGTAGTTGTTCTGTTTTCTTTAGGGAATAATAACCAAAAAACAGCTGTCCATGTTTAGTAAAGAAATAACTATCCTTTTCCCTAATAGTTTCAATCCACAGTAAGTGTAACCAACCCATGGAGGCAAAACCCACGAATACAGAGGGCCAATTCTGTGCTCAATACATGATCAACTAAAACTGGCACACAGCAATTTACTGCCTTTTCAGATAAAGTGTATGGCTCCTAACTGACAGAAATATAAGAAAGTATTTTTATTTCTAAATATGATTCTATTTCACAAAGATCAGTGCTTACTAATCAGCTACATTTGGGCACTACACTATGTGTTCAGGATACAACAATGGACACAATATGGTCTCCTCCTGTTCAAAAACGTATGCCTAAAGTCCTCTTCATAATATTGCCTTATATTTCTGTTGTACTTAAAAGACACATTTGTCCATTGAGCCTGGCTAACTCCTGGTAAGTTAGGAGAGTTACGATCAGAGCAAAATGATTCTCTCTATACAGGTTTTTTTTTTTCACACCATGACACTGATTTCCTTGGCTTCTACTACACAAATACTTAAAATCTGAAGTGTACCTGACAAGCATAGTCTGTAAAAATTCTTACAGATTTTAAAAAATCCCTCATTTATTTCAATGGCAATGCTGGCCAATATACAGACCCTTTTCTAACAATCACAATAAAATATAAAAGTTGCTAAAACACAATCTCTTATAAATGAGTACAACTTAGATAAATTATCAAGCTAACTACCAAAGTGAGACATAAGAAATGAGTAATTGTCTGCTACAAAGAGAATAAAACACCTAGCAATACAACTAACAAGGGATGTGAAGAATCTCTTCAAGAAGAACTACAAACCACTGCTCAAGGAAATAAGAGATACAAACAAATGGAAAAACAGTCCATGCTCATGGATAGGAAGAATCAATATCGTGAAAATGGCCATATTGCTCAAAGTAATTTACAGATTCAACGTTATCCCCATCAAACTACCACTGATAATTCTTCACAGAACTGGAAAAAACTACTTTAAATTTCATATGGAACCAAAAAAGAGCCCACATAGCCAAGACAACCCTAAGCAAAAGAACAAAGCTGGAGGCATCACACTACCTGACTTCAAACTATACTACAAGGCTACAGTAACCAAAACAGCATGGTACTGGTACCAAAACAAAGATATAGACCAATGGAACAGAACAGAGGCCTCAGAAATAATGCCACACATCTACAACCATCGGATCTTTGACAAGCCTGAAAAAAACAAGCAACGGGGAAAGGATTCCCTATTTAATAAATGGTGTTGGGAAAACTGGCTAGCCATATGCAGAAAGCTGAAACTGGATCCCTTCCTTACACCTTATCCAAAAATGAACTCAAGTTGGATTAAAGATGTAAAGATAAGGCCTAACACCATAAAAATCCTAGAAGAAAACCTAGGCAATACCATTCAGGACATAGGCATAGGCAAGGACTTCATGACTAAAACACCAAACGCAATGGCAACAAAAGTCAAAATAGACAAATGGGATCTAATCAAACTTACGAGCTCTGCACAGCAAAAGAAACTATCATTAGAGTGAACTGGCAATCAACAGAATGGGAGAATATTTTTGCAATCTACCCATCTGACAAAAGGCTAATATCCAGAATCTACAAAGAAACAGATTCACAAGAAAAAAACAACCCCATCAAAAAGTGGGCAAAGGCTATGAGCAGACACTTCTCAAAAGGAGACATTTATGCAGCCAACAAACATATGAAAAAAAGCTCATCATCAGTGGTCATTAGAGAAATGCAAATCAAAACCACAGTGAGACATCATCTCATGCTAGTTAGAACGGCAATTATTAAAAAGTCAGGAGACAACAGATGCTGGAGAGGATGTGGAGAAATAGGAAAGCTTTTACACTGTTGGTGGGAGTGGAAATTCGTCCAACCATTGTGGAAAACAGTGTGGCAATTCCTCGAGGATCTAGAAATAGAAATACCATTTGACCCAGCAATCTCATTACTGGGTATATACTCAAAGGATTAGAAATCATTCGATTATAAAGACACATGCACATGTATATATAAATCATTCTATTATAAAGACACATGCACTGTTCACAATAGCAAAGACCTGAACCAACCCAAATGCCCATCAATGATAAACTGGATAAAGAAAATGTGGCACATATACACCATGGAATACTATGCAGCCATAAAAACGGATGAGTTCACGTCCTTTCAAAGGACATGGATGAAGCTGGAAAACATGATTCTCAGCAAAGTAACACAAGAACAGAAAACCAAACACCACATGTTCTCTCTCATAAGTGGGTGTTGAACAATGAGAACACATGGACACAGAGTGGGGAACATCACACACCAGGGTCTGTCAGTGGGGTGAGGTTCTAGGGGAGGTATAGCAGGTGGGTGGAGGGCCAGGGCAGGGACAGCATTAGGAGAAATACCTAATGTAGATGACGGGGTGATGGATGCAGCAAACCACCATGGCACACGTATACCTATATAACAACCTGCACATTCTGCACATGTGCCCCAGAACTTAAAAGTATTTATATAAAAAAAATTACTAACCATCAGAAACTGAACAATATAATAATTTTATCTTCTTTTAAAAAAAGAAATGAGTAATTGTCAGGCAAATATATAACATTATGCTTCTGTTAAATATAAATTTAAAATGGTAATTAGTACACATACATTTTTCCTAGTTTTACGCAACTTGTGATTATTTAAATTATCTCACTAATTCTATGTTAATTAGTAAGCAACACATTCCTATTGTATCAATACAGAAAAAGACACAAAAATGTGTTATAATATGCCCCCCACCATACACATATATGAAGTAGCAGTCCAAAGGAGAACCCATCATATACATATACAAAGTAGCAGTCCGAGGGAGAATCCACCACATACATATACAAAGTAGCAGTCCGAAGAGGATCCCACCATATACATACACAAAGTAGCAGTCCAAAGGGAAACCCACCATATACATATACAAACTGGCAGTCCAAGGGAGAATCCACCACATACATATACAAAGTAGCAGTCGGAAGAGGATCCCACCATATACATACACAAAGTAGCAGTCCGAAGGGGAACTGACCATATACATATACAAAGTCACAGTCTGAAGGGGAACCCACTATATACACATACAAAGTAGCAGTCTGAGGGAGAATCCACCACATGCATATACAAAGTTGCATTCCGAAGGGGAACCCACCAAATACATATACAAAGTAGCAGTCCGAAGGAGAATTCACCATATACAAAGTAGCAGTCTGAAGGAGACTCCACCATATACACACACTAAGTCACAGTCCGAAAGGTAATTCGCCATATACATATACAAAGTAGTAGTCCAATGGGGAATCCACCAAATACATAAAACAAAGTAGCAGTCTGAAGGAGAATTCACCACATACATATACAAAGTAGCAGTCCAAAGGGGAACTCACCACATACATATACAAAGTAGCAGTCTGAAGAAGAATCCACCACATACATATACAAAGTAGCAGTCCGAAGGGGAACCCACCATACACATATACAAAGTAGCAGTCCGAAGGGGAACCCACCATATACATACACAAAGTAGCAGTCCGAGGGAGAATCCACCATACACATATACAAAGTAGCAGTCCGAAGGGGAACCCACTATACACATATACAAAGTAGCACTCCAAAGGGGAATTCACCATACACATATACAAAGTAGCAGCCCGAAGGGGATTTAGTCCCTTAGGCCCGTGGTCCCCAACCTTTTTGGCACTGGGGATCAGGTTCATAGAAGACACTTTTTCCACAGATTGGGGGAGTGTGGGGGCAGAGATGGTTTGGGATGAAACTGTTCCACCTCAGATCATCAGGCACTAGATTCTCATTAGGAGCGGGCAACCTACATCCCCTGCACGTGAAGTTCACAACAGGGTTTGCACTCCTATGAGAATCTAATGCTGCTGCTGATGAGACAGGAGGTAGAGCTCAGGTGGTAATGCTGGCCCCACTGCTCACCTCCTGCGCTGCAGCCCGGTTCCTAACACGCCTGCAACAGGTACTGGTCTGCTGGCCAGGGCGTTGGGGACCCCTGCTTCCAGCATCTAGACCAGAGCTCTCTAATACATATTAGAAGCAGCTTCACCTTAAGAACTATGTGAAGAGAAAGATAGCTCTAAGCCACCACTTTCATTACGAACTTACCAACTTTTTATTGTAGTAATTTAACTTAAAACTCCCTACACTGTATAGGTAGAGAGAGAAAGAACACCTAAAAAGACCTTAAGCAGGGTCAATTGATTCATATAATAAAGGATTAAATGTGAATAAGGTATATAGTGATACAATATTCGCAGTACATCCAAAAGCTGAATAATCTTTTTGAATGTTGGAAATGTCTAGCCTTGAAGCTGAATCCTCAGACTTTAACTATATATTGCCTCATAGTTCTCTTTTATATCCTAAAACTTCAGTTTTCCCTTTCCAGTTTTTAATTTTTATTACAGGATTTCTTCCAGATAAGTTACTTACAAAATTCACTTTCACACAAACTTAAAGGAAAACTCAAGCAAGCAAATCTGATTCATACAAAAATAAGACTGGTAACAAGAAACTTCTGCAAAGCAATGTTATAAGTTGAGTATCCCTTATCTGAAATGTTTCAGATTTTGGATTCTGGAACATTTGCATATACATAATGAGATACACTGGGGACCCAAGTCTAAACACAGAATCTATTTATGCTTCATATACACCTTATACACACAGGATGAAGGTAATGTAATATAATATTTTAAATAATTGTATGCATGAAACCAAGTTTGTGTACCTGGAGCCACCAGAGAGCAAAGGTGTCAGGTGTAGAATTTTCCACTCATGGCCGTATGTTGGCACTCAAGAAGTTTCAGATTTTGGAGCATATACAATTTCAGATTTTCAGATTAGGGATGTCCAACCCATATTACATTCTGGGTAAGTTTACTTCCAATATTACCAAATAAACAAAGGTGAGATATATAACACTATATAAAATTTTAAAATATGGTTTCCAAGTAGAGAAAGGTATCAATAACTTGTCTGCTGTTATCTGTAACTGCTAATCTGACACTGAAAACATTTTTTGTGCCTATCTTCTGGAATTAGTTCTGCTCAGAAGACCAATTTTTCCTATATTTCTTCTATCACCTGAAAATTACTAAATAATGATTTCTGAATGTTAAGGTTTGGTGAACAGAGATTTCACCAAAACCTTTGGATTTTCTTTTATAAATCATTCTTAATTTTAATTTGTCCCTCTCTTTTAGAATGAAGTCTGATTTTACTTATCTTTGGAGAAAGTGTAAGGCCTTCAGTTTAGACTCTACCCTACCCCATATTATCACATACATCTGTGGAGACACTGTAAGGTCATCAGTTAGACTCTACCCTCCCCCATATTATCACATGTGTCTGAATAGCTTGGCACTTGCTACCCTCTCTTGGTTGAAACTTCCAGGCATAATTATTTTCCAAGCAGGTGGACTAACACCTGGGTGTCTGACAGTGGAATGGGGTTCTGAGAAACTGAAACCAAATGTCACGGTGTTTTTTGGTCCCTAATCACACCTGCAGTGCTAACAGTCAGCAGAGTGGAAAATAGGATTTACTACATAAACTGTGTCCTTCTGTTATCTCAGATAAATCCACTCATGAGATCTAACACCTCCTAAGGAGAAAGGAAATGAACATTTATTAAGCACCTGATCCAGGTCAAGAACTCTCTTGGATCTACATTATCTAATTTAATTCAACCAACTCTATTGAATAGTAATTACCCACAGTACAGATAAGAAAAATCTGTGCAAAGTAATCCTGCCACTAAGTTTAAGAACTAGGTTTTGAACCACGGTGCCTCAGATTCCAAAGCCAATATTGTTAATGCTCACAGAATTTTAAGGCTAGATCACAAAGAACCATGTACGGCATCTGGTTCAATCCCTCTATGTTACAGATGACACCCAAAGAGATTGAGACTAGCCCAAATGTTTGTGGTGAAATGGGTAAGAATTTAAGTCTCCTGATTTTCAGTGCAGTACTATATATGATAATAATCTTTATTTTTGCATGTGTACGTATGTGTATATGTCTGGAGTGGGATGTCACTCTACATAACATCTCAATTGTCCCCAAATAAAATTCTTGTGTGTAGCAATTTCAGGGTTGTACATTTTTAGTGACCAAAAATATTAAATGAAATTGGCAAGAATAAAAACTGGTGCTTATGAATTACTACATGTTGTAAACAAGTCTGTCTCTACTGCATTTATTTTTTCAGTCAAGTGCTCTAATGCACAGGCTACTATGTTTGGCAATAAAAACACTGCTGTACAATAGGTAAGTCAGGAGTCCCTATCCTCATGGAATTTACATCCTGGTGGAGGATATGAACAAATAAACAGGCAATTACAACGCAGTGAGGTTGGTGCTACGGGAAAAGCAAGCAAGGATACCTAACCCAGACTAGACTTTTCAAAGGGGTTGATGTGAAAGATGAGTTGGAGTCAACTAGTCAAGGAAGGAGAATGGAGTGTACCAATGTCTCAGGAAGTACAAACTGTATTTGCACCGGAGAGTACAAAAAGACCAAGGGAACAGTAGGAGTAGGGAGAAGAAAGAAACCCAGAGAAAGAAGCAAGGACGAAACCATACAGGTCCTTGACAGCCAAGGCTTGACACTCTTTTCGATTAGAATTTCCTGGTGAACTTCAAAACAAACAAAACACAGATAACTGGGATCCATCTCAGACCAACTAAATCAGAAATCTCTGGGGGTGAGACCAGAGTATTTTTAAAAAGCTCCCTAGACTATTCTAATGTGTGGCCAGGATTGAAAACCACTGTTTACGCTGTAAAAGAAATTAATAAACATATTTATTACAGCAAATATGGGAAAAGGAGATCTTCAGTAATTAAGCCTCCTTGGGACCTAATCTCTTCCGTTCTATTAAAAAACAGGCTGGAGAAGATCAGATGCAGTGTAATACAGTGAAAGGGTCAGAAGATGTTGGTTTTGTCAATGAGTCTGTCACCTGCCAACTGACTTCAGATTAGATATCATTTCTTAGGGATAGTAACAGTACTCTGTCTATGGCACTGTTAATATAGCTCAAGGTAAGTAATACTTAAGAAAAACGATTTGATAACTGTGCTAATGAAATGCAAACCACTATATTGTAAGATATACTTCTAAAGTTGAATAATTTTTAAGATTGTAAATATTTTCACTGGAGATGAAATCTTTTATAATGCTTAAGAAACATACTTCATTTAAAGAATCACCCCTACCTTGGAATTCAAGATATAAATTGATAAAGTAGAGAACTGATCCTTTTAATGCTACTGTAGCTGCTCAAGAGATCAAATGGGATTAAGTTACCTCTCTTCAAATAAACAGATAAACAGAGCAAGTGCCCTTTAAACGGTAATCGTAACTGTTTACAAATCTTTATTCAGTAAAGGGCACTTATAAGAAGCAGCACACAAAGTAAACTGGTTTAGAAAAAGTTATTACAATCTACTTTGTCATATATTATTCATAAGTTTAGGTTTTTAGTTTTGCTTTTTACGGGGATACTGATTTGGGATGGAGAGGACCTTATCCTGACAGGAAGGAAGCTCTGCCTTTAGAAGGGCTGTTCCACGCAGACCAGGCAAAGTCACTGTACTTTTAAAGTCTTCCTTTAAACACAGCAAGCCCCATGACAATTTACACTTCCATGAAGCCACTTTTCAGTTCAATTACAATATATTTGTACTTAGTGACATCTCTATAACGCTATAACCAATTTAATTTTTTTTTAACCTTAGGTAAATAAAAACACTGTTCTACATTTACAGGTGTTCCATTTATAATTCTTTAAAACTGTCAGGAATGTCTTTTAATTTTTATACTCACAGTAAATCATACAATATTAATAGTCACTTACTTTCTTATTTCCCCCGATTCTATTATTACGATATGCTATTATTTTTTCAGTCACCTATTTTGTGAATAGGAAAGTACTCTATTTTGGAAAAGCACAAGGAACTTTTGAAAAAAGTTATGAAGTTCTATTTTGTTCCAAAATGTGAGATGAAAAAACTTAAGCAAAACACCACCACACACACACACACACAGACACACACACACACACACTCCTCTTCAGATAATTTTGGCTGATGACACTGCAGAACGGTTAATCTGATAATTAAAATCTTCCAGAACATGTGATGTTTAGATGGTGATCTATGCTGTCAACTGGACTTCAGTACTTCAGTTAAAAAAAAAAAAATCTTAAAACCTGAATACACAGACACGTTAAATTGTTAGACTGTAGTTGCTTTGAGAGCTCACTAATATAAACACAAAGTGTTTCGATTTATCCAAACTAACTTAGCAACAAGGTATTTTGAGTATTTTCTAAAAACACGCAGTCCAGCACATAAAACAAATTTTGTAGGGTGCAATGTAAAGCAAATACTCAGAAAAATCCAGTTTCTAAGCAGGACAACATAGGACCAATATTGCCCTCAGTGGTTCAAAAGTCGCAGAAGTGATCCCCTGAGATAACCCGGGATTCACCTACCCAAGTATTCTAAGGGGTTCTCCCCGGCCACACAAACTACGACTCAAAACACCGTTCCGCAAACCCAGGTCCTGCATGTACACAAAGGCGCAGTGCTGGAACGAGGAAGCTTGGCCAGGATGAAATCTCAACTCTCATTCACTCACAGGCAGGCTGTTTTCTAGAAAGCCTCTCTCGCTGCGCTCCCTCTTCCCTTTATTTAACTATGCAAACAGCCTCCTCAATTATTGACCTGAGAAAGGAAACAGAGCTTTCGATTCCCAAGTCTGGGAACGTGGCTGGCCACCATCACGATTCCTTCAGCACCCTAAAATAACCCCCTGGAGCCGAGGTCAGCCACGCCGCGGCCGAGCGTCTGGTGCTGACACAGCCCAGCCCGGGCCCTGCCCTACCTTGCCGAGCCGCTGGGAGCCGGGAGCAGGCGTCGCTCGAGAAACGCACTCAGCGAAGACACAGTCACACGAGCCGCGGTCTCAGGTCTATGAATGAAACACTAAGCGTCGGTCTCGGCCACCAGGAAAAAACAAGCTCGGAGGGAGGGCAGGCGGGAGGGAGCGGGGGACGGGCGACGGCCTCCTCCCCTACCCCTGCCGGGCGATTTAAACCCGGCGCGAGGCGGCGCGGGGCCCCGGGCCGGGAGTCTTCGGGCGTGACAGCCCCTCCGCCGCGGCCCGGTGGGCGTGCGCGGCGCGGAGACGAGCCGCCGCGGCCGGGGCGCGGCCCTGGGCGCACTTCCTCACCTCGGCCGCCCGGCCGCAGCCCCGGAGCAGCTGAGGGAGCGCCGGAGCGCGGCGGCCAGGGAGGCGGGAGAAGAGGTGAGCCCTCCCTCCGCAGCGAAAGCCCGGGGCCGGCGAGGGAGCGGCAGCGGCGAGCGCAGGCGAAGTCCGCCGCGGGCCGACGCCGGGAGACCCGCAGCCCGCGGCCCCCGCCCAGCACGGCGGGCGCGCCCGGAGTCCCCGGCCCCACCCGGCCCGTCCCCGCGCCGGCGCCCGCCCGGCCGATCCGCACTCTACTCACGCTCGGGGCTGCTCCAGGCTCCGCGGCTCACACCGCATCGGGTCCCGGCCCCGCGGGCGGCGGCGGCGGCGGCGGCGCCGAGGGAGAGGAGGGCGGGCGGCTCGGCCCCCGCCTCCCGGCCCCTCTCCCCCGCCGCTCCGGAGCTGCCCGGCCGGGCCCGAGCCCTGCCTCGCGGGCGGCCCCAGCCCCAGTCCCCGCGGCCGCGGCGGCAGGAGCCCGAGACCTCAGCGGCCGCGGCGGCGGCACCGGAACTGCCGCTTTCTCCTCCTCGCTCCCTCTCCTCGCCGGCCCCCGCCGCACGCCCCCGCCCCCGACTCCTTTCTCTGTCGCCCCTGTTTTTTTTTCCTTTTGTTTCCAGAATAAACTTTATTGGTCTCTTTTTCCGCTCACATCGTGTAAACAAACAACGAACTCTTCCCCACCCCCTCGCCTCCCCCCTCCTCCGGCAGAGGAGGGTCAGAGCTGAGGAGGGGCCGAGCCTCATGTGCCCCGGAAGCAGATGCGCGAGGAAGCGGAAGTGGAATGGAGGCGAGGCGGTGCAGGGAATGGGCAAACGGGGGGACTGCGCTACTGCGCCTGCTCCTGGCTTTTCCGCCCGAAGTCCGGGTGTAGCTCGGTCCGCTCTTCTGACGCGGGGTTAAGGATCGGTTTTCTGCAGTAGTGAGGGTGTTGTGTCACCCTAGGACAGCGGACCTGTCGCACAGTTGTTTCTGCGAGCAGCAGGCGGGCTGGGGTAGAGATACAGAAAGGCATATTGGGAGCAAGCGGGTTAATTCACTTTGACATCCCTAGAGGAAACGAGAAGAGTTTGGGGGCGAGAAGAGGCGCGGTGGCTAACCGCGACCGCCAGCGGCTCACCAGAGCGGTTACGGATTCGATACTAGAAAGAACGCTTTTCACGAAGCGCTGCTGCGTTCGTCTGCCAGCACCGGGGGAAGGTGTGTCCCATCCCCGGAGCGGAATGCGCCGCCACAGCGCTCCGCGGTCCCTTGACTCACTTCGTGGAGACCTTTTGCTATGCCCTCATTAAAAAAAAAATCTGATTGTGATTCGAACCAGCTTGTAGGATTCAGTTCTAACTGTTCAGAAGACGTGGGGATTTTTTCGCGTAAAGCCAACGGAGACTTGAGAAATGTGGTCCAGTGACAGATTTGATTCAAGGTGGGGGCTTGGTGCTGCGAACCTTGGAAGTCTCTGCGTGAGAGTAAACGGTCTGCTGACTTGAGATTACCACTGACAAGCGTTGGAGGCTGCGCGTTTCTCTCGCCCTACTGGTCTTTGGTTGTGATATTGGAAAAGCGTAGGGACGGTGGTGAGAAGTCTGAGATACGAGTACTCCAGCATCCGTTCCTCCTTGAATTTTAAGTAATAGAGGGCTTGGAAGTGACCCATCCTAGAGATGTTACAGTCCTAGTTGTCATCTAGAGCAAAATCGAGCACCCCACGTCTGTCCCATACCCCAGTGGTAGATAGGATCTGTTCCTCCCTGCGGTGGTAGTTTCACTGGACTGTATTTCTTTATTTCCTGTGTGTTCTTTCTTCCTTTTTCTCCCTTTAGCTCTGGTTTTCATCTCACATTCCAGGGGATTGTGTTTCTAAATATTTTTCTCAAACCAATGTTTTTCAGCAGTTTCAGAACCCTGTTACTCCAGAGTACGGAATTTTTTTAAAAAGCAACATTGAATTGCTAGTCAAAGTCAGTCTTAAGGCAATATTTCCCAAATTGTGTTTCAAGCACAGAGTTATGTGAGATATTAATAGGTAGACCTTGGTGGGGAAAAATATGCCAGGGATATTTTTCCTTCTAAAATTTATTAGTTTTAATTTTATTGTTTAGAGCCGGAGTCTCACTCTCTCGCCCAGGCTGGAGTACAATGGCACGATATCGGCTCACTCCGCCTCTGCCTCCCAGGTTCAGGCGATTCTCCTGCCTCAGCCTCCCGAGTAACTGGGATTACAGGCACCTGCCACCATGCCAGCTAATTTTTGTATTTTTTAGTAGAGATGGGGAGATGGGGTTTCACCAAAATTCCTGACCTCGGGTTGATCCACCCCCGTCGGCCTCTCAAAATGCTGGGATTTCAGGCGTGAGCCACCATGGCCAGCCTATTCTTGATTTTTTATTTTTATTTATTTATTTATTTATTATTTTTTGTATAGACAGGGTCTTGCTTTGTTGTCCAGACTGCTCTCCAACTCCTGGGCTCAAGAGATTCATCTATCTTGGCTTCCCAAAGTGTTGGGATTACAGGCGTGAGCAGACATGCCCAGCCTAAAATTTGTTTTTTAATAAGTAACAAAATGCTAATTACATGTTTTTTGTTATGTGATTATCTGCCCTTAAGAAGTCATATGTTATAGCAGAAAAAGCCATTCCTGGTACTTGAATGCGTGACACTATTCATTGGTGCAAAAGTAGCATTTACTATCCAATTCGCAGTTGATACGTTTGCCTTCTATGGTGGCCATTGGTCTTAGGTGTCACCTTGCTTTCAAAGGTTTTTGCAGTGTTATTCAGTGTTTAAAATATCTATATGATATGAAAATATCTATATGATATAAACATCAAACTCATCACTCAAGGACTGGGAGCTGAAAGGTTTTTTTTCCCGCCATCAGAAGCCCAAGATCAGTGAAAGAAGGTTTTAAAGAAATAATGATTCTCAGGCTGTAAATGAAACAAAAAAATGGAATGCTTCAAAATTAAGTAATTGCATCCTAAGGGTTCTAAAGTCAGGAGGTGGAATATCCAATATGTAACTATCGTTCTGTTCTAATACATCGGAATTATGACAGTTACTTGCCTTTTGGGTTTATTTCCATTGAAAATCATGATAACTGATAAATATGCACCAAAACATTCTCTAATACCACTTAAGTCACTACTAGCCTTTGAAGTCCTTTGTAAATAAGAGTCAACTTGGTTATGTAGCAGTCGACTTTAAATGTATAAAATTGCCAAGTCAAACAATTAAAAAAAGACACACCAAGAGATAACAATTTGAGCTACCATACAGCACTTTTAACTTCTGTTGTGGTTAGAAAACATACTTTTGGCCAGGTGCGGTGGCTCAAGCCTGTAGTCCCAGCCCTTTGGTAGGCTGAGGCAAGTGGATCACCTGAGGTTGGGAGTTCGAGACCAGCATGGCTAACATGGCAAAACCCTGTCTCTATTAAAAGTACAAAAATTAGCCAGGTGTGGTGGCACATGCCTATAGTCCCAGCTACTCAGGAGACTGAGGCAAGAGAATCACTTGAACCTGGGAGGTGGCGGTTGCAGTGAACCAAGTTCACGCCACTGCACTCCAGCCTGGGTAACACCGTGAGACTTCATCTTAAACACACACACATATCCACACACACAAAAAACACGACATACTTTTAAGATTTTAGTTTTTTTCAATTTAGGATTTGTGTTGCCCCAGAGTATCTTGGTGAATGTCCCATGTGCACTTATGAAAAAGTATTTTGTTGCTATATAGGTGGAATGTAGTTTCATACCAAGCTGATGATTTTGTTAGCATTGATGTAATTGTAGATTATTTCTCATTTCACTTCTGTGTATTTTTGCTTTGTGTGTTTTGAAGCTTTGTTGTTAGATGTATACACATTTAGAACTATGTGTTTTGATAAATTGACTCTTTTTAATCAATCTGTGCTATCTCTCTTTATTCTTAATATCTTTGTTCTGAAATCTACTTTGTCTAATATTGATACAGCCAGTTCAGCTTTTTTGGTTAAATTTTCCATGGTATATTTTTTCCCATCTTTTTTAAATCTATTTTTATATTTAATGTAGGTTACTTCTAGACACCACATATTAGATCTTTTTTTAAAAATTCCAATCTGAGAATTTCTGTGTTTAGATAATTTACATTCAATGTAATTATATGGTTGGATTTAGGTCTGTCATTTTATTATTTGTTTTCTGTTTGTCCTCATATTTTTGTTTTTATTTTCCTACTTTCTTATAGATTATTTGAAAATTTTTAAATATTCCGTTTTAATTTCTACATTATAGTTTTAATATATTTCTTCGTAAGTTTTTTGGTAGTTTTTCCATGGATTATAATATACATACCTAAACTTTTGCAGTCTACTTAGTATTAATATTACACCGCTTCAAGTAAAATGTAGAAAAAAGCCTTCCAACCGTGTAGGTTTACCGCTGTCTCCTACCCCACTCCCTGAACTTTGTCATTAGTTGGTATCTGTATCACATTTATATATATGGAAGCCCCATCAGATGTTTTTATAAGTTTTGCTCTCAATAGTCATATAGAACTGAAGATTAAATAATAATCTTTTATATTTACCTATCCATTTACATCCATGTTTTGCTTAATTCCTGAAAATCCTTTTTCCTTCTGGTATAATTTCCCTTTATCTTGAAGAATTGTAGCATTCTTTTTAGAGCAAGTCTGCTTATGACAAATTCCCTTAGTTTTCCCTCATTTGAGAATATTTTATTTTTGCCTTCATTTCTGCAGAATGTTTAGCTGATTATACAATTCTTGCTTAATGGTTTTCTCTCCTCCCCAACCCCTCAGTACTTTATAGAATCATCATTGCATTTCTTAGAAGATAAACAGCTTGGATACTTAGAAGATAAACAACAGATACTTTCCTCAAAATTCCAGTATGTGAGCTAAGAGATCTAGTATTTGAGAAGTTCATCTTAAAACACTTAACAGTCAATGTTTTCCATTCCAGCCATGCCTTGCCTAGAGTCCAATATGAATGTTCGTTACACTTACACAACCATGTTAAAGTCTAACTGCTCTATTTACACTTAGCACGAGAGGATTCAGGCAAAGCACCTTTCCATACTTGAGGTACAAAACAATTCTGACCACAGAAAGGAGACAAATGTGCAGTGTTCTCAAGTTACCAGGAGTGCACTTACAGAAAAATCAAAGCTTCAAAACTCATAAAAGACTATTTTCAGCCAGGTGTGGCTCACGCCTGTAATCCTAGCACTTTGGGAAGCAGAGGTGGGTGGATCACTTGAGCCTGACAGTTTGAGACCAACCTGGGCAACACGGCGAAACACCATCTTTACAAAATAATACAAAAAAATTAGCTGGTCCTAGTGGCATGCACCTATAGCCCCAGCTATGCAGGTGGCTGTTGCTGAGGTGGGAGAATCCCTTGAGCCCACAAGTTTGAGGCTGCAGTGTGCCATGAGCATGCCGTTGCACTCTAGCCTGGGCAACAGAGCAAAACCATGTCTCCAATAAATAAATATATAAAACATAAAAAAACTGTCTTTGGGTCTCATCTGTTGTCATTCAAATAGTTTTCCCCAATATGTAATTTTTCATTTTTCTCTAGATTATATCAAGATTTAAAAGTTTTGGTTTTTAAATGGTGTGATTCTGATATGCTGAGGTATTGTTTTATTTATTCTATTTGTGATTGTCTAGTTTCTGAATTTGTAAAATTATTTATTTCACTAAGTTTGGGAAGTTTTCAGAAATTACTTTTTCCAAATATTTTTCTACCTCAGTTATTTTCTCCTGGGAATCCAATGACAAGAATGTTAGCTGTTTTGATATTGTCCTACATGTCTCTAAGGCTCTGTTCTTTTTTTTTTTTTTTTCTCTGATCTTTTTTCCTCTCTCTTGTTCCTCCTATCTATCTATGCGGGGTATTTTCTGTTGCTGTATCTTGCAATTCACTTACTTTTGTTTCTGTCATATCTATTCTGATATTGAGCTCACCAAGAGATTTTAAAATCTTAGATACTGCATGTTTTAACTCTTCATTTTCTGATTAGCTCTTTTTTCAAGGGTTTCTGTTCCTCTCCTGAGAACCTCTACCTTTCTGTTCAAGTTTGGTCTTTACCTCAGGGGTAAAGTTGGTAGCTACTTTAAAGTCTTTCTCCGAGGAATCCAACATTTGGAAAGGATTGGCATCTTTGATTGTCCTTTCCCTCGAGAATTGGACACATTCTCCTTTTTTTTTTTTTTTTTTAAATATGTCAAGTCATTTTGGATTGTATACTGGAAAATTTGAATATTATGTTGATTTGATTATGCGTTCTGTTATCCCCTGGATACTGTTAATTTTTGGTTTGTTTTAGTAGGCAGTCCATGCGACTAAGCACACTCTTGCTTCCTATGGACAGTAATTCTAATCTCAGTTTAGTTTTTAACGCCTTTCCTGGCTGCTTTGGTCCTACTCTGTGCATGTGCTTGCTACTCAGGGGTTAGTCTGAGCTGTAGTTCAAACTTTCTTTTTCCTTTTTCTTTCTGTTATTTGGGTTCAAGGGATACATGTGCAGGTTTGTTATATGGGTAAGTTGCGTGTCATGGGGGTGTGGTGTACAGATAATTTTGTCACCCAGGTAATCTCATAATACCCCATGAGTAGTTTTTCCATCCTCACCTTCCTCCCACCCTTCACCCTCCAGTGGCTCCAGTGTCTATTTTTCCCTTTTTTGTGTCCATGTGTACTGTATACTCAATGTTTAGCTCCCACTTATAAGTAAAAACATGCAGTATTTGATTTTCTGCTCCTGCATTAACTTGTTTAGGGTTCCAGCCTCCAGCTCCGTCCATGTTGCTGCAAGAGCCATGATCTCATTTTTTAATAACTGTGTAGTATTCCATGGTGTATGTGCACCACATTTTCTTTATCCAGTTCACTATTGATGGGCATCTAGGTTGATTCTGTCTTTGCTATTGTGAATAGTGTCACGATAAACATACACATACTTGTGTCTTTATGGTATAACGATTTATATTCCTTTGGGCAGGTACACAGTAATGAAATTGCTGGGTCAAATGGTAGTTCTGGTTTAAATTCTTGCAGAAATCTCCAGACTGCTTTCCATAGTGGCTGAACTAATTTATATTCCCACCAGCAGTGTATAAGTATTCCCTTTCCTCTACAACCTTGTTATTTTTTGACTTTTTAATAATAGCCGTTCTGACTGGCGTGGGATGGTATTTCATTGTGCTTTTGATTTGCATTTCCCTAATGATTAGCGATATTGAGCGTTTTTTCATGTGCTCGTTGACCATGTGTTTGTCTTCTTTTGAGAAGTCTATTCATGTCCTTTGACCATTTTTAATGGGGTTGTTTGTATTGTGCTTATTGATTGTTTATGTTCCTTATAGATTCTGATTATTAGACCTTTGTTGGATGCTCAGTTTGCAGATTTTTTCTCCCGTTCTGTAGGTTGCCTGTTTGCTCTGTTAGTAGTTTCTTTTGCTATGCAGAAGCTCTTTCTTTGATTAGGTCTCGGTTTCCAATTTTCATTTTTGTTGTAGTTGCTTTTGGCATCTTCGTCATAAAGTCTTTGCCTGAGCCAATGTCCAGAATGGTATTTCCTAGATTTTCTTCTAGGAAAGGTAGTTTTGGGTTCTATATAGTTTTGGGTTCTATATAGTTTTGGGTTCTATATTTAAGTCTTTAATCCATCTTGAGTTGATTTTTGTATATGGTGAAAGTTACAGGTCTAATTTTAATCTTCTGCATGTGACTAGCCAGTTGTCCCAGCAGCATTTATTGAATAGGGAGTCCTTTCCCCATTGCTTGTTTTTGTCAACATTGTTGAAGATCAGATGGTTGAAGAAGTATGGCTTTATTTCTAGGCTCTGTGTTCTGTTCCATTGGTCTGTGTGTCTATTTTTCTATCAGTACCATGCTGTTTTGGCTACTCTATCTTTATAGTATAGTTTGAAGTCAGATAGTGTGATGCTTCTGGCTTTGTTCTTTTTGCTTAGGATTGCTTTGGGTATTTGGGCTCTTTTTTGGTTCCAAATGAATTTTAGAATGTTTTTCTCTAATTCTGTGAAAAATGTCATTGGTAATTTGACAGGACTAGCATTGAATCTGAAAATAGCTGTAGCCAATATGATCGTTTTAACGATATTGATTCTTCCTATCCATGAGCATAGAATGTTTTTTCATTTGTTTGTGTCAGCTCTGACTTTTTTCAGCAGTGTTTTGTAATTCTTACTGTAGAGCTCTTTCACTTCCCTACTTAGCTGTATTCCTATTCCTTTTTATTGCTGTTGTGAATAGGACTTCACTGTTGAATTGGCTTGCAGCTTGGATGTTATTGGTATATAAAAATAGTACTGATTTTTTGTACATTGATTTTATATCCTAAAACTTTGCTGAAGTTGTTCATCAGATCTAGAAGCCTTTGCGCAGAGACTATAGAGTCTTTTAGGCATAGTATCACATCATCTGTGAAGGGAGATGCTTTGGCTTCCTCTCTTATTTGTATGCCTTTTATTTCTCTCTCTTGTCTGATTGCTCTGGCTACAAATTCTAGTGATATGTTGAATAGGAATGTGGGAATAGGCATTTTTGTCTTATTCCAGTTCCTAAGGAGAATAGTTCCAGCTTTTGCCCATTCAGTATGATGTTGGCTGTGGGTTTGTCATAGACAGCTCCTGTATTTTGGGGTGTGTATCTTTAGTGTCTAGTTTGTTAAGGGTTTTTAACATAAAGGGATTTGAATTTTATCAAAAACCTTTTCTTTATTTGTTGAGATGTTCATGTAGTTTCTGTTTCTATTTATGAGATGAATCACTTTTATTGATTTGCATATGTTGAACCAAACTCTGCATCCCAGAAATAAAGCCTACTTGATTGTGGTGGATTAGCTTTTTAATGTGCTGCTAGATTTGGTTTGCTAGTATTTTATTGTGGATTTTTAGATGTATGGTCATCAGATATGTTGGTCTGAAGTTTCCTTTATTTGTTGTGTCTCTGCCAAGTTTTGATGTCAGAATGATGCTGGCATTATTGAATGAGTAAGGGAGGAGACCTTTCTCCTCAATTATTTGGAATAGTTTTAGTAAGATTAGTACCAGCTCTTCTTTCTATGTCTGGTAGAATTGGGATATGAATTTGTCTGGTCCAGGGCTTTTTCTGGTTAATAGATTTTTTATTACTGATTCAGTTTTAGAACTCATGATTGGTCTATTCAAGTACTCACATTCTTTTTGATTCGATCTTGGGAAGTTATATGTTTCCAGGAATTTATCCATTTCTACTGTGTTTTCTAGTTTGTGAGGTATTCGTAATATTCTTGGGCAGTGGTAATGCCCCCTTTGTCCTTTCTGATTGTGTTTATTTGAATCTTCTTCCTTTTTTCTTTGTTAGTCTAGCTAGCTGTCTATCAATCTTATTTATTCTTTTAAAAAACCCACTTTTGGTTTTGTCGATCTTTTGTATGGTTTTTCCTGTCTCTATTTCATTCAGTTCTGTTCAGCTCTACTCTTCTTCTGCTACCTTTGCGGTTGGCTTGCTCTTGATTTTCAAGTTCCTTGAGGTATGATGTTAGGTTGTTGACTTGAGATCTTTTGGATGTTTTGGTATAGGCATTTAGCACTATCATCTTTCCTTGTAACACTCCTTTAGCTGTGTCACAAACTCTCTAGTATGTTGTATGTCTGTTTTCATTAGTTTCAAATAATTTCTTGATTTCTACCTTAATTTTATTGTTTACCTAAATGTCATTTGGGAGCTGATTGTTTTTCACCTAGTTTGGTTTTAGTAGATTTTCTTGGTATTGGTTTCTGTTATTTTTATTTTTTATTTTTGGAGTTGTATTCCAATGGTGTGGTTGGTGGGATTTTTTTTTTTAATTTGTTAAGAATTGCTTTATGGCCAAGTGTGTGATCAATTTCAGAGTATGTGCCATGTGCAGATGAGAAGAATGTACATTCTATGTTGGTGGAGTGGTCTGTAGATGTCTGTTAGGTCCATTTTGTCAAATGTCAAGTTTAGGTTCCAAATATCTTTGTTAGTTTTTCTGCCTCAGTGATGTGTCCAATACTGTCAGTGGGGTGTTGAAGTCTCCCACAATTATTGTGTAGTTATCTAAGTCTCTTCATAAGTCTCTGAGAACTTGTTTTATTAATCTGGGTGCTCCGGTATTGGGCAGATACGTATTTAGGATAGTTAAGTCTTCTCGTTGAATTGAATACAGAGTCACTGCCAGTGGGAACGTTCAGCTGGGTGTGGACAGCTGCTCTGCAGGCCAGAGCTGGGAGCCGTGTCTTGTGAAGACTACCGGGTGGGGGCTCATAAGGAAGACAGACTAGGCTCCTCTCTGGCAGCTGTGGTATCCCAGAAGTGGCAGTGAAGTGACCAGTCCCTTTGTTCCTTCTCCAGACCAAGGGCAATAGGGCAGGACCACTTCAGCTGCAGTGACAGAGTGGCTGTGGGTTGTCCGTGAGATTTCCTCGTCAGTGAAATGTAGAACCCTAAGGGTTCAAGTGAGGGTGGTGCAGTTGTGCTGGGAGCCCAGGTTGAGAGGCCCTGCTCAGTGAAGAGTCACAGGGACAGGGACCCATGTGGAAAGAGCCTGGTTACTTTTCTGTAAGGCAGCTGTGCTGTGCTGAAGCACAGTCATCCTTACGCTCTTCACTTTCTTATGAGCCCAAGGCCAGTAGGAGTGGGGGCAGCGGAGTGGCAAAAATGGTGTGCCTGCCTGTTACCTCTGGGGGCTCTGTCCCAGGGAAATGCAGAACTGCTCCCAGCCTGAGAGCTCAGGTGGGGCTGGGGTGGTCATGCTGGGGTCTCAGGCCAGTGGGCCTTATCCAGCAAGGTACAGCAAAGGTGAGGTCTGCAGTCTGCCCACACCTCAGCCCCATGGGTTTGGCCCTTATCCTAGGGGCATGAGAGAGAGAGTGCGGCCTCCCCTACTGCTGGAGTTATAGTATAGCTACTAGTTTCCAGGTCTCTGCATGTGCCTGAGTGGTGGCTCTGCCCAGACTCCATGCAGCTCTCTGTGTCGGTGTGGAGGCCTTAGGTGGAAGGGGTCAGGAAGGATCTTCTGAGCTCAGGGTTTAAAAGGTCCGTGGCAGAAGTGCGGATGCCCAGTGGCTCTCACTCACCATTTCCCCACTCTAGGGAGTCTCGCTTGGCTCCACACCAATCCTGGGTGAGCAGCTGTCCTGTGTCACTCTGTTCTCCATGGGTTGCATTGCTTCCTTGATGGATCCTAGCAAGTCCTCCTGGACGATCCCGTTGAAGAGCTAGTATTGACTTACCATTCTGTCTCTTCTCCATGAGAGCAATGCACACTCGCTGCTTCCAGTCAGCTATCATTGGTAGTTTAAATTTTAGTTCAGGTTTTAAAACCTTTGCTATGCTTCTGTTGATCTGTGCAAATGTTATGAAGCTGAGGGATAAGCCCACATCTTGCATTGGCTCATACACAGACTTAGAAGACCCCCTTTCCAGCTCTGTCCTCTCTGGAAATACCCACATTTTGGCCTTCTGAGGCCCCTTTTCCTGGTTCCTCTGTCCAGAAAGGTGGGTTTTTATTGCAGTTTTAGCCATTCAGGCTGCTACTCTTCTGCACAGTTCTGTGACTAGGGCCTTTCCTTAGGAAAAAGCCATGAGATAGAAAAACAAAGACCTGGGAAACTTACCCCTTGGAGGTGGCACGTCAGCATTTTTGACTACCTTCCATGACTGACTTGCTTTTGTTTACTTTTCAGAGTCCTCAGGTAGTTGTTTTATTTAGTCTAGAGCTTTAGAGGGAGAATTATGCTGTAGTGGGGCTTAACCTACCATGCTGGAGGTAGAAATTTGAAACTATGGTTAAGTATTTTATTATTTGTTTCTCTGTATGTGTCATGGCACAAGAAAGTCGGTTCCATGAGACCAGTATTGTTTTCACAGCACATACACAGGTGCTAGATTTATGGAAGGACTCAAATGGGAAAGAGGTGGATATATATGCTGTTTGTTAGAAAAGGAACAGGTCCATGTTACAAACAGAAGTGTGGCACCAGACATCACCTAGTGTCATGTGTTACAGAGACAAGCACTAGCAATGAAAAGAAAGTCTTCATCTTTCAACAACTAAGAAGTATATATCATCTCAAAGTATAATTAAATCTAATAATTTCAACTTATTTGGAGTGAAGCAATAGATTATTTGCAAATAGTGTCTTTTAAACAAACAGAGTATTATCCACAAATAAATTTGTATTAGCTTATTTGAGCTATCCTATGAGCTATACATTTTTAACTTTAAAAACATTTTTATTGATACATAATGTTTGCACATATTTATGGGGTATATGTGATATTTTGTTACTTGCAAAGACTGTGTAATGATCAAGTGGGGATATTCACGACATCCCTCACCTCAAGTATGTATCAGTTCTATGTTTTGGGAACATTTTAAGTCCTCTCATCTAGCTATTTTGAAATATATGTTGTTGTGAACTATTGTCGCCCACTCTGCTATCGAACATAAGAACTTATTTCTTCTATCTAACTGTATGTTTCAACCAATTAACCAATCTCCCTTCATTCAGTGACCCCAACACACACATGCTTCCCAGTCACTGGTAACCATCATTCTATCCTCTACCTCCATAAGATTAGTGTTTTAGCTCCCACATGTGAGTGAGAACGCACAATATTTGTCTCTCTGAGCCTGGCTTAGTTTCAGAAGGAGCACCCAGATTCATAGAGCAACTTCTTAGAGACCTACGAAGAGACTTAGACTCCCACACAATAGGAGTGGGAGACTTTAAGACTCCACTGTCAGTATTAGGTGGATCAACGAGTCAGAAAATTAACAAGGATATTCAAGACTTGAACTCAGCTCTGGACCAAGCAGACCTAATAGACATCTGTGGAGCTCTCCACCCCAATTGACAGAATATACATCTTCTCAGCAAGACATTGCACTTATTCTAAAATTGGCCACATAATTGGAAGTAAAACACTCCTCAGCAAATATGAAAGAATGGAAATTATAACAAACAGTTTCTCAGACCACAGTGCAATCAAATTAGAACTCAAGATTAAGGAATTCACTCAAAACCACACAACTACATGGCAACTGAACAATGTGCACCTGAATGACTACTGGGTAAATAACAAAACTAAGGCAGAAATAAAGAAATTCTTTGAAACCAATGAGAACAAAGACACAACATACCAGAATCTCTGGGACACAGCCAAAGCAGTACTTAGAGGGAAATTTATTCTTCATGTGGAACCAAAAAAAGAGCCTGCATAGCCACGATAGCCCTAAGCAAAAAGAACAAAGCTGGAGGCATCATGCTACCTGACCTCAAACTATACTATAAGGCTACAGAAAACAAAACAGCATGGTACTGGTACCAAAACAGAGATATAGACCAATGGAACAGAACAGAAGCTTCAGAAATAACACCACACATCTACAAACATCTGATCTTTGACAAACCTAACAAAAACAAGCAATGGGGAAAGGATTCCCTATTTAATAAATAGTGTTGGGAAAATTGGCTAGCCATATGCAGAAAACTGAAACTGGACCCCTTCCTTACACCTTATCCAAAAATTAACTCAAGATGGATTAAAGACTTAAACATAAGACCTAACAACATAAAAACAGTAGAAGAAAATCTAGGCAATACCATTCAGGACATAGGCATGGACAAAGATTTCATGACTAAAACACCAAAAGCAATGCAGCAAAAGCCAAAATTGACAAATGGGACCTAATTAAAGAGCTTCCACACAGCAAAAGAAGCTATCATCAGAGTGGACAGGCTACCTACTAAATGGGAGAAAATTTTTGTGATCTCTCCATCTGACAAAGGGCTGATATCTAGAATCTACAAAGAACTTAAACAAATTTACAAGAAAAAAACAAACGACTCCATCAAAAACTGGGCAAAGGATATGAACAGACACTTCTCAAAAAAAGACATTTATGTGGCCAAGAAACATATGAAAAAAAGCTCATCATCAATGGTCATTAGAGAAGTGCAAATCAAAACCACAATGAGATACCATCTCATTCCAGATAGAACAGTGATCATTAAAAAGTCAAGAAACAACAGATGCTGCAGAGGATGTGGAGAAATGGGAACACTTACACTGTTGGTGGGAGTGTAAACTAGTTCAACCATTGTGGAAGACAGTGTGGTGATTCCTCAAGGATCTAGAACCAGAAATATCATTTGACCCAGCAATCCCATTACTGGGAATATACCTAAAGGAGTATAAATCATTCTGTTATAAAGATACATGCACATGTCTGTTTATTGCAGCACTGTTCACAGTAGCTAAGACTTAGAACCAACTCAAATGCCCAGCAATGATAGACTGGATAAAGAAAATGTGGCACATATACACCATGGAATACTATGCAGCCATAAAAAAGGATGAGTTCATGTCCTTTGCAGGAATATGGATGAAGCTGGAAACCATGATTCTCAGCACAGTAACACAAGAACAGAGAACCAAACACCACATGTTCTCACTCGTAAGTGGGAGTTGAACAATGAGAACACATGGATACAGGGAGGGGAACGTCACACACCGGGACCTGTTGGGGATGGGGGGATAGGGGAGGGATAGCATTAGGAGAAATACCTAATGCAGATGATGGGTTAATAGATGCAGCAAACCACCATGGCATGTGTATACCTATGTAACAAACCTGCACATTCTGCACATGTATCTCAAAATTTTAAGTATCATAAATAAATAAATAGAAACAATTTTTGTTTTGTTGATCCTTTGTATTGATCTTTTTAGTCTCTTTCATTTAGTTCTGCTCTGATATTTGATCTTTATTATTTCTTCTACAGATTTTGGATTTGGTTTGCTCTTTTCTACTTCTTTGAGGTATATCATTAGGTTGTTTATTTGAGATCTTTGTAGGTTTTTTTCTGATGTATATGTTTGCTGGTATAAACTTCTCTCTTAGTATTGCTTGCTATATCACTTAGGTTTTGGTGTGCTATATTTAAATTTTCATTTGTGTCAAGACAGTTTTTGGAGGAGAGTTCCAAGATGGCCGATTAACAACAGCTCAGGATTGTAGCTCCCAGTGAAAGCGCAGAGAGCGAGTGGATGCCGCACTTTCAGATGAATTTTTGTTGCCCACAGACTGGGAGATTCCTGGCGGAGGAGCCACACGGGTCGCCAGCGTGACTTTTTTGGGCCGGCGTGGCTGTTTTGCCAGCGCCCCAGCATGGCGCTTCTCAGCGCGGAGTATACGGGACTGGGTGCCCTTTGAGTCCGGCTCGGCTGGTACCATCCCCACGAGAACAGCAATTGGAAGCGCTGAGGACTGAGAGTTTCACAGTAAGCACAGCTGAACCGGGAAGGTCCAGCTCTGCAGGGAAGGGGCGTCCACCAAAGGAAAACTAAGAAACAGCAAAAACTTCATCACCGGGCGGAGAGATCCAAGATGGCCGATTAACAACAGCTCAGGATTGTAGCTCCTAGTGAAAGCACAGAGAGCGAGTGGACGCCGCAATTTCAGACGAATTTCTGTGGACCACAAACTGGGAGATTCCCAGCGGAGGAGCCACCCATGTCGCCAGCGTGACTCTATTGGCCGGTGCAGCTGTTTTGTCGGCACCCCAGTGCGGTGCGGCGCTTCTC